>CM029657.1:29435635-29480876 GCA_017311315.1 Dendrocalamus latiflorus
TCTTTGTACCCGACACGTTGGTGGTCCACGGTAGTGACACCGTACTTGTCAACCTTCACTTGTGGAAGATGCACCCAACGGCAGCGAAATAAGGGGATCTTGAAAAGCACGTAGTCGAGCTCCCAAATCTCTTCTATGAACCCATAGTATGAGTTTCTCGACCCATCAGTACTGAACGCATCTATGCGGACACCGCTGTTCTGGTTAGTGCTCTTTACATCCTGAGACCACGTATAGAATGTGTACCCATTTATGTCATATCCTTGCCATGTCACAACAGTAAATGTTGGCCCTTTTGCCAACCATGTCAGCATCTCACTTGGCGAGCTCCTAGCGATTTGCTCCTTCAACCATTGGTTGAACCGACTGTTGTGTTGCCTCATGATCCAAACATCCGGCCGCTCCGGATTCTGTTGCCAAAGCACATCCTTGTGCTGGTCGACATAAGGCGCCACTTCAGTCATGTGTTGCAAGACCGTGAAATGGGCTTGAGTATACGTGTCAATATCTGCAGTGATTGCTTTCCTTCCGATAGTTCCAATACCCTTCAGCCTCCCTTGATGACGAGATTGAGGCACACCTATCGGTTGAGTCTAAGCCATATAATCGACACAAAACTCAATGACCTCTTCGCTTGCATAACCTTTGATGATGCTGCCCTCCGGCCGAGATCGATTCCGTACGTAGGACTTGACAATTCCCATGAACCTCTCAAATGGGTACATGCTACGTAGGAATACGGGCCCGCACATTTTTATCTCCCACACAACGTGAACAATGAGATGGACCATGATATCGAAAAACGAAGGAGGGAAATACATTTCAAGATGACATAGAGTCATCACCACCTCGTCCTGCAGAGCATCTAGTCCTTCGGGATCGATGACCTTCTGAGCAATTGTGTTAAAGAAATAAAATAGCCTCATGATTGTCTCTCGGACTTTGATCGGCAAAATATTTCTAATTGCAATAGGGAGCATCTGTGTCATCAGCACATGACAATCATGAGACGTCATGCCATTTAACTTCAAATCTTGCATCGAAACAAGTTTCTTCACGTTGCCGGAGTAACCAGATGGAACTTTGACACCATGCAAGCACTGGCACAGTTCTGTTTTCTCAGCCTTGGACAGAGTGTAACACCGGACATACATGCATGTTTGCATACTCTTTACGGTAGAGGATACAGTCGTTCAGATATGCATGTATTCTTTCTATTTCCATTCCCAACAGACAAAGAACCTTCTTGGCTTTATACGTGGTTTTAGGCAACTCATTTCCCTCCAGAAGCATGTCCGCTAAAAGACCTAGCAGTGCCATGAAACTCTTGTCGGACCAACCGTTGCTTGCCTTCAATTTCAAGAGTTCAAGCACGGCCGACAACCTCGTATACTTGCAGCACGTGTATAAAGGTTTCTCCGAGTCCTCCATCAAGCCTCGGAATTTAACATACTCTCTCTCATCATAGTTCTCTTCTACATCGCGAAGCATCTGATCCAGATTATCATCGTGCAACCTATCCGAATCCGAACCACAATCGACATCAGCCGGCGGCATGTCATTCACTTCACCGGCGATGTCATCCGGCGGCATATCATTCACTTCACCGGCGATGTCATCCGACGATATTTGATCATTCACTTCGTCATGACTGGTCCAACACGTATAACCCTTTTTGAACACGCCATTAATGTACTCTTCACTCATACGGCTCGCGACATACATCCAGCTTCGGTCCTACGTTACGTACATATATAACAACTTAGTATTAAAAATTAAATTAACTAATTATTACTACATATATACCGGCCACATGTATTATAATGAGGCTTAATTTGCTAGCTCAATTCATATTATAAACACAACAACTATTATATAACCAACAATTTTACAAACCATCTTCAATTAATAACACTCACCAATTACTTAGACCTAACTTGTAATGCATGCAAAGAAAAAATAAAATTCATTACTAACCATATCTAGAGCAACAAGGAAAGTATAAATCTTCCAAGCTCAATATCTGCCTCCTCCCACCAAATTAAGTGGCCTGAAATCGCCAAGCTTGCCTCCTTAGCGAAAGAGTAAAGCACCAGCTAGATCTGGATCGAAATGAAGTCAGATGCGGTCTGAGCAGCACAATAAATGCTCACTGCCATTATCACAGACGATTTTTAATAAAAAACCATCTGTGATAGAGGTGGCCAAATGGGCACGGCACGGCACGGCTGGGCGGGCCGTGCCTGGGCTGAGGGCGCGGCACGGTGGGCCGGCACGGCACGGCCCGTTAAGAAATCGGGCCGTGCCGGCCCGGCACGGTACGGCCCGCCCAACGGCACTAAACGGGCCGTGCCGGCCCGGCACGGCACGCCCGGCCCGTTAATTTCAAAAAATAACCGTTTTTTGTGACCGTTGGGGGGAAAAAATTCGGGAAAAATAGCAAAACATTCGGGAAAAATCTGAAATTTTTCCTATAAATAGGGGGGCATCCGGTCTCCATCTTCCACACCTCAAATCTCATTCTTCTCTGTCGGTTTAGTTGTGAAAAATCTGAAAGTGTTAGCGCAAATTTGGTCAAAATTCGGGCAAAATTCCGAAAATTCAAAAATCTTCAAATTTTTTTGTGAGAGCTGCAAAGGAGGTAATAATGCTGTCTTATTTCAATTTTTTGGTATTATTTGTTGGTTTAATTTTTTGTTATTATTTGTAGGTTTAATGGAGAACTACGATTTTCAACTCTCCGAATACGGGCTCACGGCGGAGGATGTGCAATCGTTTCAACAAGCATATCCATCCGCGGAAGGTCCACATGTACAAACTGGAGATGCCGAAGAAACGACGGCCCCGGTGGCGCAGGGTCCAATCGATCCATCTTCTGCTGGCTCAATAAGTGCATCCATGACCCAAAGCACGGGTGCAAAAAGAACAAGAACTAGTACATCAACAGTTTGGAATGATTTCGACAAGAAGATCAAGACCGACAATGATGGAACTGAAGTGAGGTATGCTGTTTGTAAAATTTGTGGTAATGAATTGACTGCAAAATCTTCAGGTGGTACGGGTCATCTACAACGACATGCTGCAAGCTGCAAGAAAAAGCAAGGAATACAAATGCGCCAGACTAACCTGCAATATAACCCCGACGGCTCGGTACGTACGTGGGAGTACAACCCAGAGGTAGCTCGGGAATCTCTTTGTAGATTAATTGCTTCTCAAGATTTACCTTTAAATTTTGGTGAATCTGATGCTTTCCAAAAATATATTAAGACTGCTCATAACCCTCGATTTAGTACTGTATCTAGGCAAACAACAACTAGAGATTTAATTAAATATTATAACAATTGTCGTGATAAATTGAAAGAAATGTTTCATACATGTACATTCTCTATTGCTTTGACATCCGACATATGGAGTGGTAGGGCTAGAGAGGACTATATTAGTGTTGTTGCTCATTATGTTAATGATGACTGGATAATGGAAAAAAGAATTATAGGATTTAATTTAATTCATGTTTCACATAATGCTGAAAATATTGCAGAAAATATTATGCAGAAAGTTGTAGAAGATTTTGGTCTCACAGATAAGATTTTTTCCATAACTTTAGACAATGCAGCTGCAAACACTAAAGCTATGGAAATTCTTACTCCTTTGTTTAATAATTATGCACAGTCTTTCTTATTGCATCAACGTTGCGCTTGTCATATTATTAATCTTATTGTTAAATCCGGTTTAAAAAGATTAGATGCTTGTATTAATTCTTTTAGAGATGCAATTTCATTTATTAATTGTTCTAACCAACGAATAGCCGCATATAAGAGTTTTTGCGTAGCAATGAATGTTCGTCCTAGAAAATTTGGTTTAGACATGCCTGTTAGATGGAACTCTACTTATCTTATGCTTAAACATATATTGCCACATAAGAGCACTGTATCTGTTTTCCTTCACACCCAAAGTCATCAATCTCGTAGCTCCTCAAGTAGAACCCAAGTTAGAGATCCTGAACTTACTGAGGACGATTGGGATGTTGGTGAAAAAATATTTTCCTTTCTAGAAATTTTTCATAAAGCTACAGTTTGTCTTTCTGGAGTATACTACCCTACATCTCCCATGATTGTTCATAATATGAAAATAAATTTGGATCTGTCGTTTAGAAAGACCCCCGGTAGTCCCTAGAACCTCTAGGGGGCTATGCAATGGGGCAATATTTTTGGTTCTTCGTCTAGTTCTCGTGTAGGTGCAGGTACACAGCAGTTGGGAGGAGGAAGGCGACAAAACACTGGAGACCTATCAAGCTATCTCAACAGTGATAGCGTCAGCTTCGAGCAGGAGTTGAATATCCTCTCATGGTGGCAAACCCAGAAGGTATCATATCCAGTGCTATCCATATTAGCGCGGGATGTGTTGACTGTTCCTGTCTCTACAGTCTCCTCGGAGTCAGCATTCAGTCTTTCCGGAAGAATAATCGAGGAGCGACGAACAAGTCTCTCCAACGAGATGGTCGAAGTACTTATGACCGTCAAAGACTGGGAACAGGCTGAATCAAGACTCCAACATACTGCAGATAATAAATATTTAGAAGAATCTTTTGAGAATTTGTATTTAGATAGCAATGAATAGGATTTTCAATATTTTTCTTTCACATGTGGTCAATAATGAGCTTTATAGGCTGTACTCTTTTTTCTTTACCAAGGTTTTCTCAAATTGAGTTTTTACTTGGTAAAGTTTTTAATGAGGCAGCAATCCCATGTAATTTAGTAAATTAATAAAGCTCATTATATCATTGCAAATATTTATTTTTATGATTAACAATGTCTACAATTTTCTATATTTTTTCTGAATTTTCTACATTTTTTTTGAATTTTCTACAATTTTTCTTAATTTTTCTTTTTTTCGGCTAAACGGGCTAGCCGGGCCGGCACGGCCCGTTTAGCCTTAATCGTGCCCAGGCCGGCACGGCACGGCCTCGGGCCGTGCTTGGGCTCCCACCGCGGCCCGCGGGCCGGCACGGCACGGCCCGTTTAGTACACGGGCCTTAACGGGCCGTGCCGAGCCCGGGCCCGTGCCGTGCCGGCCCGGCACGGCCCATTGGCCAGGTCTGATCTGTGATAATCTGGGATCATCACAGACAGTTTTTAATACAGACCGTCTGTGATACTAAATTATCACAGATAGTTCATAGTTAAGAACCTTCTGTGATACACGTTTTCCCCGACGCCGCCAACACAGACGGTGTCCAAATTAAAACTGTCTGTGGTAGTGTTGTGATTGGCCGTCTACTATTAGGCTTTCTGTAGTAGTGACTTTATCCTGTATTTTGAATATCCGAGATCCGTTCTACTCATGCATACAGCTCCGAAATGCATAAATGATTTAATTTGCACATAGAGTGATAGAGACATCATTTTTCTATACGTACCTTACTTTTGCAATCAATTTCCCTTTTACTCATTCATTCAACTGTGAAACGCACAAGAGATTTGCACAGGTGTGACTTTTCCGGCAGGTAATCCAGCATATAGCGAATGGGGGCTAATTTGCGAAGGAATTTTGAGCTTACAGGCGCAAATGGGTGGCCCTCAGCAGAAATTGCAATTGACATTATACCAGAAATACCACTCCACAGCTGAACAAAACAAACATCACTGGACCAAAAGATGGTAACTACTCTACATATACACGCTTCCTTCATCTCTTAACTTGATTCTTTACCTACAAACGGTGCAGTATCATGCAAAAGTGTCGGCAAGCACTGCAAACTAGGGGTGGAAAATGGTAACGAGTAATTCGTTTTATCCGATATTCGTATCTGAGAAAACGCGCATATGGTAAACAAAATTCGTATTCGAGAATATTCGTATCCGTATTTGAGAGTATTCGTATTCGCATTCGTATTCGAGAATATTCGTATCCGTATTCGTATTTGAAACTATTCGATTCGTATTCGATCCATTTCTAGAACCCATGAAAAATCTGTACAAAATTTGTGATTCAAAATTTGAATTTAGGCGGTTTAAAACCGATAACGGGTGAAAAATCGGCAAAACCGATAGGAATCCGTTTTATCTGATCGTATCCGAGAAAATCCGTATTCGAAAATATCCGTATTCGTATTCGAGAATATTCGTATCCGTATTTGAGAATATTCGAATTCGTATTCATATTTGTTTTAAAAATATGGATTTATATTCGTATTTAAGACTATTCGACCGTATCTGATCCGTTTTCACCCCTACTATCAACGTCTGTGCACTTTAGTACATGAACTGATGGCCATGCAACGGCAGGTAATTTTTCAGGGCTAGCTAGTTTCTGGTCCTTTTTTCTATATATACCTCGGTTCCGCATTTCTGCCATGGTATTAATCGTGGCATGCATGCAGCTGCAGCACACTCAGAGCACGGACTTTATTTCTCTCTGCTAGGCACGCTTGTCGAGGCAGAGCGCTAGGGATCGATGCAAAAATGGATACACAGTAGGCAAACATGCAATGACACGCAATACAGTCCCTGATTCTTGGTATCTCGTGGCAGGCCAGAGCCAAGGATTCGCGCGCTAATTACTGCAGAGCGTATTTCAGCGTAGCACCGTAGCACAGTACTCGAGATGGTACCATTTAACGCTTCCATGCCCAAAGCGTTTGAAGCATGCATGCGGATTCCATCTTGTTTTCCCAAACCTGAATGCTCCCCAGTAATTAACTGATAATTTTGTGATAAGGAATTGAGTACAGGCTTCCTCGCATTAACTGATAATTTTGTGAGTTGCGAGATCATCTCCCTGAAATCGTTTAGGAGTCGCCAACCGTGTGATCATTAGATTTTTAGCATTTGCCGATGTCGCTGAGCACGCGCAGACTGCAAACCGCAAGGCGCGCGACATGGTGAAGATCGACGTCCCACGTAAGCCGACCACCGGCTGCTGCTTAATTTAATTATTAGACAACAACCTGTAGGACGTACCACCATATATGTGCAGCAAACAGGCAGCCACGATCCGCAAAATCTCACCATCGTCCTCCATGCCAGATGAGTCATGAAGACGGCCGACGTAACATAAGCCCGAGAGACCAGGTACTTCCTGTCATGAGAGTCATCACGACATATATCCGCTAGTTAATAAGATCGGCACATTCAATTTCTAGGGAGTGTCTATATAATCTGTTGATTGTTTCCTCTACCCAAACCAGTCATTTTTTTACCATTGCATAGAGATCCAACAGTCTAGATGATAATCCGTGGACCGATGCCATGTATGATAATGGCATGCGTCATCACAGAGAGCAAGAGGAAGAAGGCATAGATGGGGAAGCGACGAAGCTGCCTTATTTTAACTTTGATTTGAATTCTTGCACTGAGGATAGTAGAGAAGAGGAGGAAGAGAGTTCACTTAGTGATGCTGGCATGCTGAATGCTGCTGCGGATGGTGCTTAATTTCTTCTTCCCACTAATAAATGTAGGATAGGATTTATGACATAAGTGTAAGGCATGCCTTCTATCTTACCGATCAGAATCCTGCCTAGTTCGGTTGTTGAGTCTTAGTCTGGTTGTATCTTACCAATCGAAGTTCTAGCTAGCCTGTGTAATTCAGTTATTGAGTCCTAGTCCTAGTATGGTAAATTATCAGTTGAAAAGGTCCTCTATATGAAGTTTTGCATGCCATGTAATTTTGTGTGCTTTCGTCCTCCTTAATGTGTCATGACATGTGATATCAGAGCAATTTCATTCTATAGCAAATGGTATCCGAGACATTTCAACTGATAGCATGCATGGATCACTTTAAGGCGAAATCAATAAGCAGCACTAAATGATTTTTTAATCAGACTTTTTATAACAATTAAATATTAGGATTACAATCTGTGAGTACATACAAGAAATCCAGCGCTTGATTAAGGCCCTGTTTGTTTCCACTTAAGATTATTATAATCTAACTTATAATCATAAGTAGAAACAAACAGCCTAGATTATAAGGTAACTTATTATAATCTAATAGCCCAGATTATTGTAATCTAATAAGCTCAAAAAAGGAACTTATTTCAGCTTATAGATCCACCTTTTATCTTAAGGACCATAAAACTTTAGGAATATTACCCACCTTTGCCATTCATCTATCCCCCAACTCCCTTGCCTCTCTCTCAAGGACATTGTAGTCTTTAAACATTCGAATACAACAATCCATAACTCTGATAATTCAGGCTGTCAAACACTTGACAGCTTATTTTCCACCAGCTTATTATAATCTAGCTTATATAATCCCCCACCTATAAGCTAGATTATAATAATCTTAAGTGGAAACAAACAGGGCCTAAGTCACACGCATCGTCGTCTACTTACCGACGCTTGCTTTGCACATAAATGAGCATCTACATTTATATCGCGACGCACAAAACAAAGCTTGAAGTCAATAGAGCAAGTTTAATAGTATAGATAGCTGCTACCTCCAATACATTTCCATGTCATCAAAAGATAATGATGCAGCTAACTCATACAATAAGCTGGCTATAAGTTGTCTCCACAAGAGCTCTCAATCATTTAATACATACATGGGTATTGATAATTTAATACATGCATGGGTATAGCAGTTAGTTCTATTGGTACATGCATGGATAACGCCTCTTTTCCTGTGCTATAGCCTGACTCTTGCATGGGAGCCGGCTTGACTCTCTCTCTCCTTTTCTCTCCC
Source organism: Dendrocalamus latiflorus (assembly GCA_017311315.1). Taxonomy (NCBI): domain Eukaryota; kingdom Viridiplantae; phylum Streptophyta; class Magnoliopsida; order Poales; family Poaceae; genus Dendrocalamus; species Dendrocalamus latiflorus. The sequence goes on from CM029657.1 coordinate 29,444,315, forward strand.
CTCCACATAGGACTATGCTGACATGGATTCCCTTGTAGCTAGCACAGTCAACCTTATTAAACTTGCTCAACATCCTGCTAAGCTCCTGAATATCTTCCAAGATTAGCAAGATTTCAGTACTAACCCCATGCCGTGTCGACCAGATTTCAACAAAACTCTGGGAATACGATTCCACTAATATCCTCTGCATTAACTGATAATTTTGTGAGTTGAGAAATCATCTCACTGAAATCGTTTAGGAATCGTCAACCGTGTGATCATTAGATTTTTAGCATTTGACGATGTCGCTGAGCACGCGCTGACTGCAAACCGCAAGGCGCGCGGCATGGTAAAGATCGACGTCCTACGTACGTCCACCACCGCGGGTGCTGCTTAATTTAATTATTAGACACCAGCCTGTTGGACGTACCTCTATATATGTACGAGCAAACAGGCAGCCACGATCCGCAAAATCTCACCATCGTCCACTGCCAGATGAGTCATGATGCCGGACGTAATAGTATAAGCCAGAGAGACCAGGTACTTCCGGTCAGGAGACTAGCTCATTACGACACAGAGGTCTGTTTTTTTTCAGTTTATGATTTATAACTATAATTTATTATTTTTGGACTGTTCATAAAATAAAGTATGGAGTAACAAAAAATTGCTTACGGTCCGTCTTAAAAAGACATTTCGTTTGAAAGCTAGTTACTGTAGAAAACCTAAAAGACAGTTTTTAAAAGCTAAAAAGAAGAAGATCATATCTGCTAGTTAATAAAATCTGCACATTTAATTTCTAGGGAGTGTCTATTCATATGCTGACTATTTCCTCTACTCAAACCGGTCGTTTCTTTTTACCGTTGGATGGAGATCCAACAATCTAAATAATAATCCATGGACCAGTGTCATGTTTTGATGATAATTACACATGTCGTCACAGTGAGCAAGGAGGAAGAAGGCATAGAGGGGGAAGCAATGAAGCTGCCTTATTTTAGCTTTGATTTGAATTCTTGCGCTGAGGGTACTAGAGATGAGGAGGAAGAGGATGTTGAATGCTGTGGATGGTGTTTTCTTCTTCCCACTAATAAATGTAGGATAGGATTTATGACATAAGTGTAAGGCACGCCTTCTATCTTACCAATCAGAATCCTTGCCTAGTTCGGTTGTTGAGTCCTAGTCTGGTTGTATCTTACCAATCGAAGTTCTAGCTAGCCTATCTAGCTCAGTTATTGAGTCCTAGTCCTAGCCCTAGTATGGTTAATTATCAGTTGAAAATGTCCTCTATATGAACTTTTTAATCAGAAGCTTTATAACAATTAACTAGTAGGAGTATAATCTGTGAGTAATCACACAAGAAGTCCAGTGCTTGATTAAGCCACACACATTGTCGTCTACTTACGACGCTTGCTTTGCGCATAAATGAGCATCTACATTTATATTGCGACGCACAAAACAAAGCTTGAAGTCAATAAACCCCCTGTTAAACTCCTGAATATCTGCCAAGATTGGCAAGAATTCAATACGAACCCCATGCCGCGTCCACCAGAGTTTAACAATGTTGGATATTGATCTAAGGCCAAAACGGCCAGAAAAGGAAGGACGTGGGGAAATCCACGTTTCACTGATTTTCAGCGCCCTGATCGGGGGTGCCTTACCAAATTATGGTTACGATCCCCCGTTGCAACAGCACAATATAAAGCAAGGGTTCCGGCCTCTCCCATAGAACAACGTTCCCGTGAGAGTCAGAAACCCCGGACAAACCCTAACGCGACCCGATCTATTACGCGCTGTCAAGCAACGGGAAGGCCGCCGACCGCCACTACAGGACGACGCCGGCGACCCCGAACCGCGAGCTCTCGGATCTGCACCGACTCGTCCCCACGCCTGCATCACGCAGACACGAGGTCTTCACTCAAATGGCGTTCATCGGTGATCGTAAGTCTACCTGCCCCCCAAACCCTAGGTGTTCTAGTGTTAGGCTAGCAGATTATGTGACACGCATGATGTTTAAGGCTCCTAATATTTGGTATCAGAGCTCCTGCTAGCTTCCTAGAACCCTAGCCCCTAATGTGCTCGATTATGTTTCGGTTTTAATGTTTATGCGTCGGCTAAAGAAATGAGAAGGAGGGGATTCAAATCCCAATGCGAACCCTAATGCTTTCCTCCAAGCTTTGATGAATCCCGAACCCAAGAAACCCCAAATCCACAAATCAAGAACACAAAAAAAAGGTCGGCAAAGGGAGGCCTTACGGGCGTCGCCGCCGGCAAGGGGAGGTCTTCCGGCCGCTGTTCGCCGCGCCGCCCTCGGGCCGCGCCGTTTTGGGCCGCCGCACGCGCAACCGCCTCCTCCCGATGGCGCCGCCGCGAGCACTGCCGACGTCGCGCGCCCGGCCGCCCCGCCTTGCGGTTGCCATGTGCCGCCGCCGCCTTGCTCCAGCAGGCGCCGCGCGCTCTCGAGGCGGCCGAGCGCCGCCGCTTAGGGCCACCGCCGATCCAAGGAAGCAGGCCGCCGCGCCGCCCATCTCTGCGCGCGGGCCGCTGGCGTCAACCCCGCCGCTCCGCGCCGCGCGCTGCCGCCGTTGCGCCGCGCTCCGCCCTGGCGCCGCCGCGGGCCGCCGCTCCGCTGGCGCCCTGTGCGCACGCCGTCCTTGTTTTTCGGGAGGACACGGGCTGAATGGCCCTTAGGGTTAGGGTTTTGGGGAGGGCGGCGTTTTTGTTCGGCCGTTTTTCCCTCTAGGCCGTCCGATTTTTTAGACGGCCATGATGAAAGGGGGCGGTGCTGCGGGCTGGGCCTTGTGGGATGTGGGCCGCGCGCGTTTTTCGGCCTGCGCGCGTGAAGTTGGGCCGCATGCTTTTTTGTGTGGGCCGCCCTGTGCGGGAGTTTATCTTTTGGCTGTGGGATTTTCTTTTGGGCCTTGAGCGCATGATGTTTTTGGGCAGCCCATGCGGCATTTATTGGTGGGCTGTGAATGTTGGTCTAAATTTTATTTTTGGCCCAGCATCACATAATCTTATGCATTCGAATGTATATTTCATGTGTATTTTTCAGTACTTACATGAAATTGTTTTATGGTATATGTATATTTCAGACTGATGGATTGTTATTTTCAGTATATATTTCATGCATTTATGGTTTATCTCATGTTTAATTAATGATTATTGATCTCTTATGAAATTATTAACGGATAATGTTGCTAAGCTGCTGAAAATTATTATGCCCTTTTCCGCTGCGTAATGTTCTGCCCCTAATTGAATGGAACCAACGGGAAATTCAATTGGAGGGCTGTATTTAATTTTACATGCTATTACCTTTTGACCAACGTTAATTGTAATTGCATGTCATCAATTATGTTTATTTTTCGCCATGCTATTACTCTTTGACCAACGTTAATTGTAATTGCATGCGATAAATTATGTTAAATTTTTCGTTTCTGCCCAACGGTGATGCGAAAAATTCTTATGAGCATGTTGTTAATCATACCAACGTAAAATTAACTTTTCATGCAAATTAATTATATGCTTTCCTGATATAAATTTTAAAATTTTTCAGCTGCTTCAGTTTCCGCTCAAGTTAATGAAATTGAGCCACTTAATGGTAGTAACTTTCAGAAATGGAAGTTTACGCTTATGACGACTTTTCAGCTCTTGGATCTGGACTATGCGTTCAGGTTCGATGAGCCTGTCGCTCCTACTGAAGGGGAGGACAATTTTGACGACAAAAATGAAGGATTATAAAACTAATGCTGAGAAGTGGGAGCGGTCTAACCGCGTTTCACTTGCTGTGATGAAGAACTCCATCAGTGAGGCCATAAGAGGAGCAATCCCTGAAAAGGAAAGGGTAAAGGACTATTTCTCCTCCATCGAGGATCACTTTAAGGGGTCCTCTAAAGTTTATGCTACCACACTGATACACAGGCTCATGAACACTAAGTACAATGGTACTGGAAATGTCCGTGAGCACATTATGACTATAATCAATATTGCTGCCAGACTTAAGACAATGGACATGGCAATTTCTGATGGTTTTGTTGTCCATTACATTATGATGTCTCTTCCTAAGCAATTTGCAGCTTTCAAGGTGAACTATTCTGAGGTCTAACTATCATTGTTAACTATATTTAGCGTTTGAGACTTATCCCCTTAATCTTAATCTTGAATATATTTTTAATTGAGATCTTTGTTAAAATTAGTCATGCAACCGAGTCCACATTTTATGTATGCCTTTAAGTAAAACTTAGATTTTTAATCAAATGTTCCCAACTATATTAGTTACTCGTATGTGACCTCGGATCCACATTTAAGCTTAAATAATCTGATTTCCTTGTCTCAACAAATTTTATTAACTTCCATGGAGCATTTCCTAATTCTCCTTAAATTTAACTGGGATGTGTGTGTGCATATATATATAGTAATTTGGATTTTTATTTAAATTTGGACATTAAGCGAAACCATGTTTTATTGACGTCTTTACTTAATATTTAGATTAAATAAATAATAAAGACACATCAATTATGCATGTAGGGTAACTAATCAAATTCTGAATCTTAACTAATCCTAATAAAATTTGTTGGCTTCCAGGAACTAATTTCACATTTTTCCTTAATTTTCTCTTAACTGCAATGGGTAAAGAAGGCAGAACAAAATAAAAAGAATGGAAATGGGGAGGACAGAGATCGAACTCGGGACCTCTCGGTAAGGGACGGCAGGGCCGGGTGCTGGTGGCCAACTGGGCCAACGTTCCTTCGCGACAGACATACCTGAGGCGATGTGGAAACCGAGCTCCACCTCAGAGCCCCATTCGGCCGAAACAGGGGAGGCGGGGCACACGGAGGGAATGGCGGCGTGAGATGGGCGGCGGCGTCGCCGGCAAGGGGCTGCTGGGGAGATGCTGACGAGCATGAAAATGGGGAGTGCATGAGACGAGGGAGCCGGTGGAGACCGCGCCTCTGGCCGGAAGGCACCGTCGGCGGCTAGCATCGGCGTGCGGCGGCCGGAGCAAGGGTGGAAGGTGGCGGCGCCGCTGTGGTGGGAGAGAGGGGGATTGGAGAGGAGCGTGAGCAGGAGTGGGTCGCGGGGAAGCTCACCGCGTGGTTGGTCGAGCCGAAGGGTGGCCGAGGTGGGCTGGCGGCGCGGACCGGCGACAGCGCAGGTGAAGCTCACGGCGCCGGCGAGCTGGGGTGGGGGAGAAGCTCCAGCGACGGTCGGCGAAGGTCCGAGACGTCGAGGAGTCGCTCCCACCGCGAGGAATCGGAGGGAGCTCGACTGTGGAGGGGACGGCGGTGAGGATGGCGATGGCGGCCGGACTTGGGGAAGATGTCGATTCCGGCGAGCTCGGTGCGAGTTTCTTCAATTAACTCTGAAGGGAGGTAGAGGGGGAGTGGGCGCACACTGTGACGCGGTTGATTGGAGGAGAAGTTGGCCGGAGCAGCGGATTCGACGTGGAGGCGCCGGCAGCGAAGGGGGCTACACGGGCGCACGGCTCTGCAGTGCAGGGGACAAGGGGAGGAAGAGATGAGAGGGCGTAGGGAGGTTGAGAGGAGGGCAGAGCCCGCTTATATCCGCGAAGGGAGAGGTGAGGACGCGTCGGGCGGCCATGTGCGGTGCGCAGCAGAGGAGGCGCTGGCGTAGGCGCGAGACGATGGAGGGGACGGGAGCAGGCGTGCGAGGCAACGGTAGCAGGGGAAGGCAGGTGCGGCGACGTGGGCGAGACCGTGGGCGGCAGTGGCGTGCATGGCTGCCACGCGGAGGAAGAATGCTGCGCGCGGAAGGAGGTGGCGTGAGCGCGCGGGAGAGAGCGTGCCCGTCGGCAGAGGAAAAAGGAGGGAGGAGAAAGGCTGTCCCGCGCGGGGAGAGAGAGGAGAGGCGGGCGTGGGAAGGGCCCGCGGGCAGGGAGAGCGGGGCGAAGGCGGGGCCCGCGTGGCGGTGGAAGAAGACGGGGCGGCCGAGATGGCCCGGGGGAAAACGCGCGGCGGATCCGTGGCGACGCGTGGCGAGATCGGGGACACGCTAGGCGGGAGGCGTGGCGAATCCGGGCCGTCCATGTGGCGGCCGGATGGAAGGGGAGGGAGTTTTGATTTTCTTTTGCATTTTCCTGGTTTTCCGAAAAGCATAAGAAATTCAATTAAGCTCCGAAAAATATGAAATAAACTCCAAAAGTTCAAGAAAAATACACAGAAGTTCCTGATGACTTTTTGGACTTAATAAAAATATTTCCAACTAATGTTGGTGTTTACTTTACTTGCTTCCATTGCTTTTCATGCCCTTATTTAATATGGGGTTTTATTTTTAAACCAAAATTTTCCCCTTTTCTTTTACGGATCATCTTTTCAGATTCATATTTATAATTTTAGTTTTCTATTATTTGCGCATTCCCTTTTTGGGGCATATTCATACATGTCTTTCTCTTTTATGACTTCTTCAGTTTTTAGAACCTCAAACAGATTCAGAAAAAAATCGTAAAATCCAAATCCAAATAGAATATATTGCAAAAATAATTCAAGAAATCCATATTTTCAAATTTTAATTTTTTGGGATGTTACACTGCCGCTGGCCCCGCCTCGCGCCAGCGTCTTCCCCCTTCTCCCCGCGCGACCGCGCGTGCGCCTCGCTCAGAAGCTTCCTTCCCCGTGGCGCGCATGCCTCCGCCGAGCCGTCCCGTCACCCGGTGGGAGCGCCTGCGAAGCCGACACCGCCCCTGGTTTCGCCGCCTCCGCCCCTAGAACGAGCCACCGTCTGCAGCTTTCCTCCGCCCGGTCCCGCCACTCGGCCGCGTGGCGCAAGACCTTTGCGCCCGGCGCGTGCGCGTCGCAAAGTTGCAGTGGAGGGTCATACTCCAAACCCCCTCCGCGTCACCGCCCGAGCAGTCACGCGCGGCCCGGATTCCCGCTGCCCCATCTGCTCCGCCGCTCCGACATGACTACACGGCCACCCGCGCCGCTCGACCGTTGCCCGCTCTCTCCGCCCCTCTATAAGAACCCCCGAAGCTCCCATCGTTCTCCCTGCGCTCTCAGCTCTCTTCCCCTCCAGGTAATCGCTCTGTAAGCCCCTCTCCACCGCCGGCGAGCCGTTCTCTCCCAACTCCAGCGAGTACACCTCCCTGTTGTTCCACGGCACCAGAGCCCGATTCCCTTCGCCCAAACCATCTCCGGAGCGTCGCGGAGCTTCCCCGACCCTCGCCCGAGCTTCCCATCGGCCGTACACCGCCGGCATCGAGGACCTCCCCGAGCCGCCGCCACCGCACGCTGCCGGCCTACCTCCGGCGCACCGCAGCCTCTGTCGCCACCACCACCAGCATCACCGCAACCCCGGCGTCGCGTTTTGCCACTTCCCCGGACCCCTCCGACCGTCCCTCGCCGCCGGCCATCGACGCCTCCGTCCGCTGCTGCCTGTCCCCTCCCGCAGGTATCCCTCAAAAGGGTTATTTACCCTTTATGGGTAGGCAACGCCTCCCCGCTCACTTGGCTAGCACGCTCACTCTCCCCCCCACCCCGGCCGCGCGCGTTCTAGCCTTCGGCTCTGCAGCGCTGGGTTGAGCTTTCTCTATTTTTCCCTGGGCTAACAGGTGGGCCCCACCTGCCAGCAGCTACAGCACCCGAGCGACCCGCTGATCCTTAGGCCCCACCAGTCTGTGGCACACTGACATGCGGACCCCACAGAACAGTAGCCGGCCCACATGTCAGAGGCACAGTGCTTAAAGAAATAAAATAAAAGTAAATGAATTAAAAATAACCAGTGGACCCCACATGTCTGGATTTTTTTCATTTTCTGGAATTTCACAGGACTGAGAACTTTAAATGAGCATAACTTATTCATTTTAACTCCAAATCAAGTGAGACAAATTTCTAAATTCATCTAAATTCAAGATCTATCCAATGGAACTAGAACCATAATTTTTGGTGTTCATTTGAATTTCTGGCGATATTTTGAGTGATTGGTTGTTTTCTTTTATTTGGGTATTTCGCATGATTAAATAGCATACGAGGCTCAAGAAGAGGAGGTTGAGGCCGCCAGCTTAGAAGCTTCCGAAGACCAAGACCAAGATCCCCGCGAACCAGGCGAGTTAACACTTTGATCATTTTGAACCTATGATTTTGCAAAGTTAGTTTCTTTTAAACTATCAACATGCATGCTGTTATTTTATGTGGTAAATTATGTCCATTTCCAGAAATGGTAGTTATACACCTAATATAATGCTTGCTAATAATGATCCGTTGAAATGCTTGGACATGTGAATCTTGTCGCCTTAGTAAAATTTATATTATCATAGCTTTTACCAGTAAGTCCAAATACATATTGCGATGCTTAGTACTGCTAGATAAAATGGGGGTACTTAGCTACCCCCAAAAATCAACACTTGCAAAGAATGAAATGTTTTGGGGGCAGTCATGGATGGAATGACTGTAGTAAGTGGATACAATATTTTCTATTCCTGAAAAATCCTAAAAATTGCTCAAATACCTGGATAGATGGATTGGGGGCTGGTATGTGGTGCAGTGGATGTACAAAATGTGAAATGTGGTGGAACCATCCGGGTAACCTTAAGGACTGAATCTTGTCATGTCAACCCGTGTAAAACAGTACAACCACAAGTCTATATGGGTACGACCTAGCTGAATAACTTGCAAGGGTTTAGTTCAGATATCACTAGTGGAAAGTGGGTGCCAGGGTGTACTGGTTTACTCACAGTGAGGCACAGGGTTTTACTGTACTCGCATGGCGCAAGAGGGGGCTTCTGACTGTGGTGGTGTAACCCTTCAGCAGTGAAACCACAGCGGGTGGTGTCTAGCTAGATCGGAGTAAGGTAAAGGCTTTGTGATAAATTATCTGGGTCACATGCCTAAGGAAGCATGTTGGCTATGAAGATAATTCATCTCTTGTGGTGAAAGTGTACAAACTCTGCAGAGTCAAAACTATTCGAATAGCCGTGCCCACGGTCAAGGGCAGACATGGGAACTTAACTAGATATAGTTCTATTTCAAAAATCTTGGTGGGTGATAATGGAAATGTGTAGGACTGATGATGGTCCTAGTTTGGAATTGTCCTGGGTGTCGTCCCAGTGGTAAGTTAAGCGGCTATAACGCTGAAATATGTATAGGATACAGATGCCATGTAATGGTGGATGGAATCTGTGTCAACCATAAAGATCAACTTACTTTACAAATAAGTCTTGAGTTTAAAATTGCTAGGTCTTAAGAATTTTTACGTAATTGTATTCAAAAGCACTCTTCGCAAAAATAAAATAAACCCGAGCCATCCTTTGACCAGCCATACATGTTAAATATTGCATTCTGTGTGTTGGCTCGCGAGCACGGGGTTGGAGTACGCTCACACTCGCTTTTGCGACAAAATTCAGAAACAGGAACTCAAGGACATTACGCCTATGAGGAGGCCCCTACCAACGTTGACGGAAGAAAAGGCGATGACTAAGGCGTAGGCCACGATGGTTAGACATAGACAAGTGGACCCTTGGCTTTGTGTACATATATGTTACTAGTTCTCCGGTGACATATACTGTACACATTATCCTACAGGTCGCTTGCCTGTGAATTTTGGGTTTACTTATGCTACTATCTCCGCTGCATCTATGTAATGGAAACATTTGGCCAAAGCGGCCCTTTTTGTAAACGTTCACCGGATGTGGTGTATTTCAGACTCTGTAATATTATCATGCGATGTATGTCATGATTCAGCAATGTACTTGTGTGCACTAACTACTGATCCAGGGATTAGTGCAGTGAAACACAGTAGATTCCGGATTGAAAAATCTGGGTCTGACATCGGAGCATCAAACCCAGAGATGACGACGATGACTGTGCGGACGTCATCTGTCTTACAAGAAAAAACTAATTACAGTGAGCTACAAGCGTAAAGAAAAGTTCTATGAAGCTAATGACACACACCAGTGTCTCAAGTTCAATAAAATTGGTTATGGCCGCAATCTCTTCCTCCTCATTGAGCCATAACTTCATTGAACTTGACACACTGAAGTGTGTAATTTGCTTCATGCTCTTTGAAGGTCTATGTGGCATATATTATTGCTGAAAGATCTCATTGGAAGGGTAACATGCCATTCCAAATAGATCTTGTATCAATAACACGAAATCCTTCTGTTGTAGTAATGTATATATTTAGATTTAAATCCTACACAATTAAATAAGATCAAAGCACATTTGTAGTAGTATATAAATTACAGAAAATGCATATAACATGTAATTCTACCATGTCATTAAAAGCATAAACATGTAATTCTACCATGCCGGCGACAGGAGGGAGAAGCGGCGTCGGGAGGGAGAGGTGGCCAGCGTTAGGAGGGAGAGGCAGCCAACGTCGGTAGGGAGAGGCGGCGTCGAGAGGGAGAGGCGGTGTCACGAGGAAGAGGTGACGTCGCGAGGGAGAGGCGGGCGGCGTCGGGAGGGAGAGGCGGTCGACGTCAGGAGGGAGAGGCAGTGTCGCGAGGGAGCAAAACCTAGCAGGGGCGACAGATACAGAGTGCGTGAGTGAGGAGTGAGTGCAAAACCTATAGTAGGGTATATTTATAGAGGAACTATCATAGACGGTCCCATTAATGAACCGTCTGTGATAATACTATCACAGACGGTCCCATTATAGAACCGTCTAACGCAGCAAAAATATGGCAAGAACACATCTCCTAATCCTACGAACCTGACTCTTAAACATGGCAAGAACACGCCTCCAACTCAAAAAGGCCTCCAACCCAAAGAGTGATGTCTGTCATTATGACATATGGTTCTTATAAATAAATGTCTGTGAATTATCATAGACAATTATTAATACGAACCGTCTGTGATGTCTTGCATTATCATAGATGGTTTATACTAAAACTGTCTGTGATATTTTCACAGATGGCTATTAATACAAATAGTTTGTGATGTCTTGCTTTATTACAGATGGTTTGTATAAATAACTATATGTGAAAATATCACAGACGGTTGTTAGTATAAACCATCTGTGATAGTTGCAGCATAGATGGTTCCCTATGAACCGTCTGTGATGTAGCCGTCTAGTATATCCTCTTTTATAGTAGTGTATGTCAGTGAAGGAGATATCTCATGTTGATCAGATCCCATATATCTAGGCACTGTGGTTTGCAAAATTTTGAAGTTGCCCGGTTCTTACTTGAGTTGGAGGCCTTTTGAGGTTTCTTGATACGAGGGTTTTGGCTTCAATTCTTTGAGTTGTCTTACTTGCTGTGATATATGGAAACTCGTTTAGAGTTATTTTGGCCGTTCTTAATCCATGAACAAATTGTTTTCTCAAATTTTTGAGATTTGCCCTATTTTGGTGCAATCTTGCATGTTTTAAGGAAAAGTTGGAACTTTGGCTAATATCCATGCAATCCTTAGATGGAATAGATTTTTGATACCCTCAACAAGGTGTGTGCTAAGTTTCACATCATTTGACATGAGTTTTGATGTTCCAAAAGTGGTTTTGGTCTGGGCATCAAGGCAAGTACTCTTATGGCCACTTCCACAGTTCTAGATGCTAATGAGGATGGTGAGTCTATGGACTAGGAGTATTATAGATTGATTGGCTCCCACCTCTACCTCACATCTTTGAGGCTGGACATACACTTTGTCGTGTGTCTGTACACTCGATTTTAGATTTTCCCTCATGCCTCTCATCGTCAAGCAGTGCGCCGTATCTTTAGGTATCTTCAACCCACTTTTGACTTTAGATTTTGGTATTCTTCTGCTTTCTCACTCACTCTTTGAGCTTATTCAGATGTAGACTTTGTGAAATGTATGATAGATAGGAAGAATACCTCGGGCACTTGTCACTTCTTAGGCACATCTCTTATTTCATAGTCATCTAGGAAGTAATCTTTAGTTGAATAGTGCACTGCTGAGGTAGAGTAGTAGCTACTACTAGTAGTTGCTTTCAGTTTCTCTGGATCTTATCTACTATGTGGGACTATCGGTTGGCTTTGGGTAGTGTTCCACTCCTGTGTGATAACACTAGTGCATTAACATAGCCAAGAACCCAGTATAGCATTCCAGGACTAAGCACATAGATATTGGTGTCACTTCCTTAGGGACCATGTTGAGAAGGGTGATGTTGTCCTCCAGTTTGTAGAGTTTGAGCACCAAGTCCAAATATCTTTACTGAATCTCTCAATTCGTCTCATTTTGCTTCTTTACAAAGTGAGCTAGGGTTGTTTATCCTTTTAGCCTAATTTGATGGTGTAAGGTCGAGGAGGCTGACTATAGGGGGTGAATAGGTGCTCTTAAAATTCTCTTAGGCTAAAACCAAGTTTATATTTAGGAGAGCAAATGAATGTGGTTTTGCACAATTAGGACCTAAATCAACTAGTCTCACTAAATGCACCAACAACCTAAGTCTATTTCAAGGTTTGTAATCCTAGGGTGACAAATGAGAAATTCAATTCTAGGAATGTAACTTGCAAGAATGTAAATTGAGCATAAGAAAGCAAACCACAATTGACATGGTCTTTTTTACCATGGTATTTAGAGGTTTGCTGGTTTTCCCTAGTCCATGTTGAGGTAAGCCCAAATGAATTAGACTGGCTCAACAAATTAAGCCAAACATCTCAATTCCACTAGTGGTAGCTCTTTCCCGCTCCAAACAGGTGAGCTCTAACTATCACAACACACCGGGCCTTCTCAGAAGTTTCTTAAGAAAATCACCAGACCATGACACCTCCACGTTGTCTAGGAGTCGGCAACCTCCAAGAGTAACAAGCCAAGCCCCTTACTTGACTCTCACCAAATATAACACATGCACAAGCTCAAGTGAATGCTCGATCCACATCTAGATTCAACACATGCAACTAGAGACCTCTCTCCTTGCTCATAAAATGCAACACATGTATAATTGAGAGAAGAAGCTCACACTAGCTCACGAGAATAAAATGGAGTGCCAAAAGATTATCTCACAGTCAGCCAAGGAGTTTTTTTATACCCCCACCATAAATACTAGCTGTTGGAGATGAAATCCGCAAAAATCATCAGGAGTGGTAGTATCATAGTTTACATGGCAATATTATCATGCTACAGTGCCAACGGCTATAAACAAAATGTGCGGTAGTACAACCACACAAAGTACGGTCATACTGGCTACAGTGATGAGAAGAGTTCAAAAACATGTTCTCTGGAGAAAAACAATTGCCATACAAAGCCCAGTCATACTAGAGACCCCAGTTGAACTAGACAGTCATACTGGGCGGTAGTACCACCAACTAATGGGCGTTAGTACCGGCCTAGGCGGTCATACCACAGGTAAAAGGTGGTTGTACCGGCCCTGAATTTCAGCACAGATGACACTCGGAAAAGTTGTTATAGCTTTTGACTCCGATGTCGGAATTGAGTGATCTTGGACTCTACAGAAATTTTATTCAAAGGGATACACAATGCACCTATTTGCATGATCTCAAACACATTAGATCAATACAGAAGGAAAAAGAACTTCAAAGAGTCACTACTATGGTCTAAGTCAAAGAAAATAGTAACAAGCAATCTTAGACCATACTAAGGAAAAATGCATGAGCTCCAATAATTTGCAGAAACACATGTAAAAACTTATATCATGCCACACGAAGTAGGTACATGGACTTGAAATATTTGTAAAACATATTTTAAGTATAGTCACATGCTATAAGGATAGATGCATGAGCCACAACTATTTGCAAAACATATTCACAAATAATAGCATCATGCCACAGAGAGCTAGAGTAAGCAGGATTGATTCACTACTACAAAAAGGGTCATCACAGACGGTTCGGAACCGTCATCGCAAACGGTTCTCACAGACGGTTTTCCGAACCGTCTGAATTTATGGGTCAGTGATAATAGGAGGTTATCACAAACGGTTTGTGAGTCGTCTATGATAATCACAACTCAGACGGTTTGTAACTAGAATCGTCTATGAAGAACACTATCACAGACGGTTTGAATCAAAAACCGTCTGTGATACTCATACATCACAGACGGTTCTAGCTACCAACCGTCTGTAATGGATGAGTATCACAGACGGTTGGTAGCTAGAACTATCTGTGATATTTTTTCATCACAGACGGTTGGTAGATAGAACCGTCTGTGATGTGCTAGTATCTTTCACAGCTGTCTGTGATAATCTTTCACAGACGGTTTATATCACAAAATTGTCTGTGATAAGTCATTCTATACCTATTTTTTTTTTCTTTTTTCAGCTAGCCTTAGGAAATGTTAACTATGCCATCTGAAAATAAGCAAATACATTAAGAAATGCAGTACACATTCTATTTTTATTAAGATTAGAGCCTACCATTACAATATCCAAAAACAATGAGCAAGTTACCCATCTTGCTAACACAACAAGAACAGATAAAAGCAAAGATCCTCTATGCCTAGGCCTTCTTGCCCCTGATGCGACGCACGAGCTGGATGTCTTTGACGCCCACCATCGTCAGCGTTGATTGAGCATCGCCTTGGTAGCTAGTTGCTTCTGCGGTGTCTTGCCTCCTGTAGACTTGTGCGTCGTCTGCTTCATGTGGGCTATTATGGTAAGGGTCAAGGACGAGGAGAACGGCAAGGAGGCTAAGTTTAGGTGATTATTTATAGGGGAGGGAGAGGCGGGAGTGCGAAAATTTTGGCGTCGGGACGGAGAGGTGGAGCTACGATCCGTGGGATGAGGATTGGTGGATTTCTATTGGCTAGGATTGGGTTGGGGAGGATTAACAGGCCCAGCGGTCAGATTATCACAGACGGTTCTACATACAAACTATCTATGATACTCTCTATCACAGATAGTTGGTAACTAGAATCATCTGAATGAATATCACAGACGGTTCTATATACCAACCGTCTGTGAATTAGAGCACAAGTTTTATATACCAATGCAATATAAACAACTAGTCTCAAAAGATAAAATAGCAAAGTTTTATATGGCTTATATATACTCATTTGAAAGGTTTCAATGAGATCTACAACTTTTCAGTTGAAGCAAAATTTAAATTCCAAAGGGAAGACCAAGAAAAAGGGTAAAAATAGAAACCAAAAGCTTGTAACACAAATTGATGGCTAAAGATAGCTGATTTTGAGGGTCTTAGAGGGTGACTGGCATAAGCAGGTCATTTGTTTTGGATCAGGCTCGTCGTTAGCTTTCCAACGAGTACAAGAACGTCGAAAACGGGCACTGTATGCAAACCATATGTCTGTTTTACTCAAGATGTCTCAAACGGAATCATACTCAAACTCAGGTGGGAGATTATAAAATTTTAGAGGATTGTGAGGTGGGAAACATATCACAGACGGTTTTTAATACAAGCCATCTATGATAACTTCATTATCACAGACGGTTTTTAACACAAACCGTCTGTGATGCCATTATCATAGACGATTCTTATCTAGAACCGTCTGTGATACTTCATATATGGTTTGTGTTAAAAACCGTCTGTGATAATGCAGTTATCGTAGATGGTTTGTATTAAAAACTGTCTATGAAAATATCACAGTCAGTTATTCATATGAACCGTCTGTGATACTTGCAGCAAGACGGTTCCTAGGAACCGTCAGTGATGTAAGCGTCCAGTTTAGCCTTTTTGTAGTAGTGATTTATTAACCCATAATAAGACTCAAGATACTAGACAAGACCTCTCTTAATAGTAGAGGAGCCTACACTAGCATCCGGTCTCCAAACCAAACACTGAGAGTGATAAAAGGCTAAGAGCACAACCTTAGCCAATGCTAGTTATACCTTTGCCTTGTGCTTCCTTTTGAAGCTTGATCATGAATATCTTCACTTCAAGTCTGAGTTGTTGTCTTGATATGCATCAACATATGATGCATCCTCTTGACTTGATGACCTTCAACATATGAAGCCATTCACCACTTCGAGATGTCGACTTGATGACTATCAACACATGATACCATCCTTCATCCTGAACCTTTACTTGATAACGATCAACTCATAACGTCTTCCCAAGTCATCCTTATCATGGTACGTAATCTATTTTACCAACTCAGGGAAAATATTAGTCCCACAAATCAATTGTCATTAATTACCAAAACTCACCTTTAACTCATAATGGAGAGACTAGATTTTCAATGTCCCCTTTTTGGTACTTGATGATAATCTCAACAAATAATGGGATAATAAATTGATCTAAGACTATACATCATGTACACAACAATTGTATACTCTAGGTTAAGCTTTGGAAGTAATTAATTCATTTGAATGGAAGTGTTTGACTTTAAATTAATTGCTAGCAAAGCTACACATCTAGTTATCATTAATCATCCAAAACATTCCATTAACACATAATGAAGAGACTAGATTATTCAATCTCCCTCTTTTTGGTGATTGATGAAAACCCGATTGCAAATGATTGAATTTAAATCAATATGAGTTTATATAAACTACACAAGCTTTATATACTCAAGGGATACTTTCCAAAGTAAAGATCCTCAATATGTGTGGATAAAGAACAAAGACCAATACTAATGAAACCTCAAAATGTAGAGTGAACTCTCCCAAAATGTGTGCATGCAAGAATGTGTAATAAAACATATGCACATATTCAAGTTAGTTTTTTGGTGGAGTTCAACCTATATTTTAGATTTGAGGAATGCAATAAGACATAAAACTATAATATCAAATGCGTACCTCCAAATTTTTCTCTTTCCAGACTACATAACATCATATTCAACAAGCGTGTTAGTCTCACATTTAGATTTATTATTAATCCCCAAAACAAATTTAATGAAGTTTAAATTTACCATCTCTCCCCTTTTTGGTGATTGATAACAAATCCATTATCAATAAGCACCTTGGATATTAAAAAAACATGTGATAAGAATTTGAGCTATTGAAGTATATCCATGCATGTCACTAAGCAATTTGAGCATCATGCATATGAGAATGACATACTTGTGCACACGTTGCATATACGAGGTTATGTGTATGAATGAGATGCTTCCCCATTAGACATGCACCTAAAAAGGTCAAATCACAAGAGAATATATCAATTTGGAAAACACATTATTCAATCACCCAAATGTGGAAAATTTATCATAGCTCACAAAAAATCTCCCCTTTGGCATTAATCATCAAAATGCAAAATAAATCTAAGCCAAAATGGAGTCTTTTCAAAGCAATGAGTCTGGCAATGAATTCATCCTAATATGGTCATGAAGTGTATGTAACCTGTTTGAGAGTTTGATTTTAAGAAGTTTTCAATAAATGATAAGAATTCCACAAACTCTCCCTTTTGTGGCCTAAAAGAGTAAATAACTTAAAACAATGCCATATTTTTTAGTTATCCAAGAACATGGTATATGAAACACATTCAAAGTACATAGAAATATTTTTCATGAAGATGCCATGCTCAAATTCTCAACCACTATAAATATATGCCAATATGCATTCAAGTTTATCTGAAAATAAAAGAGCCAAAGCTGCTCTTTAATGCATTGGGAAATATGGGAAAAATCTCTAAACAATCTAAGAAAATGTGGCATCAAAGATCGACTTTAGAGAATCAAATCTTATACGAACAGATTCCTAAAATTATGAACACATTTGTGAGATACAAAAACACAAATCAGCACAAAACAATACAAAAGTTTGAATTTTCAGCACGTTGACCAAAGTGAGAAAAAGTCATAACTTTTTCAAACCACATTTAAATGATTTCAAATTGTGCAGAAACAAAGTTTGGACTCATAAAAACATTTTCCAGGAAGAATTTTTTTAAATTGTTTATTTATTCTAGGACTCAATCATGTGAAAATTGTTCTAGAATCACATTTGAACTTGATGCTCTTAACAAGACATTAGAGGATAAATATAAAAATGAAAAACCCTTGTCCATTGCTGTATCTGAGAAAGTTATTGATTCTATTTATTTCCTACGCATTTTATGCTGAAATTGAGATTGATTTAGAGGAGATGCATGAGGCGTTCAGAGTCAAGTTCAAGGAGCGGTTGGATAGGGTTAGAAATTCTCCTTGTGTGTCTTGTGAGGCTTTGAAGCCTTAGGTATTTGTCCATAGAGAGAGAGAGCTAGGGCAACCAAGAATACTAAGTATGCCACATGTGAGAACCTAGTCCAAGAGAATAACTATATTAAAAAGACTCTAGAGAGATTTTCTAGTGGGAAGAACCTCAGCATGATACTTGACCAATCTAAGATAAGTGTGAAGAAGAGAGACATAGGATTTAATTCTCTAGAGTATTCCAAGAACCACCCACCTAATGTTGTGAAGGTAGTTGAGAGTGGCAAGTTTGAGATCAAACGCCCTAAGCCACCTAAGGCTGTATTTAGGTTAGCTAGTTTTGCCCAAACCCCTTTTAGCAAGATAGGTACTTCCACTTCAGTAGGTCAGATCCCTCAAAAGGTCAACTACTATTGCACCTTCTACAAGAAGAATGTCTACATTGTTGAGTTCTGCTTCTTTAGAGCCAAGGTTGAGAGAAAAGAGAGGATATGTGCTTTGAGGTCTATTAGAGGAGTTTCTTCACCTGTGAGTATCTCTGGAGTCAGGCTGTCAATCTTTCCATCTATACATAGGCCTTGATTTGTAAATAACTTTTTTGACTCCTTTGGTGGTTCTAAGAGGCACCATGAGTTAGGGTATCGTGAGGATAGACTGCGGGTAGTGTCTAGATAGGGTGAGTACCAGCCTTTTGGTAGGCCAATTTGGATGGGTCTAGTGGTTCTCATATGTATCCTCATGATTTTCATACTAACCATTTTATTCCTGCTTCTACGATTGCTCCTAGACATCGTGTGGCTTAATACCAGATTCCCAAGTCTTTCATTACTAACCATAGTATTAAGGCATAGATGTTTTCTGCTTATGCCCTGTAGGTCCATCGAGCAAGGAAAGAGGACGTGTGGCTTGTTGACTCTTGGGTTTATCAACACATCACCAAAGATTCTCTATGGTTTTCCTCTCTCACTCGTGCATCTGGTAATGTGTTGATCATGTTTGGGGGTGCTTCTCCGTGATCGTGATTGTGAAGGCACTGTGTGCGTCAACAAGTTCGAACTCAAGGATGTCTCTTTGGTAAGTAAGGTGAGGTATAATTTGTTATCTATTTCTCATCTATTGGATGAGGGTCTAGAGATGAAGTTCAAGAGAGATGAGTGCATAGTTCTAGATTCCTTTGGTGAGTTTGCATTTGGGATCTCTAGGCTGGAGAAGACCTTTAGTTCTAATTTCATTGTCTCTCTTAGCTCTAGTCCTAGGTGTCTTGTGGCTTCTGACTCTCATGATCTAGTAATGTGACATCATTGGCTTGGTGATATAGGCTTCAATCACATTACTAGAGTTAGTAGCATGGATCTTATTAGAGGTTGCCTAGGCTTAAGAGTTGCATGGACCTAGTTGCTCACCCTGTAGACATGGTAAGATAGTTGCTGCTTCTGATCCACATCTTACCTTGGTGACGGCTGATGCACCTGGATAGCTCTTGCACTTAAACCCCGTTGGTCCTTATAGAGTCCAGTCCGCAGGAGGAAAGTGGTATGTGCGTATCATTATAGATGACTTCTCTAGGTATTCTTAGGTGTATTTTCTTACTTCCAAGGCTGAGGTATTTTGTTGCTTTAAGAAGTTGGTCCTTAGATTAGCTGTTGATCTCCTAGGAGCTTTGAGAGTCATTAGGAGTGACAATTACATTGAATTTAAGAACTCATCTTTTGTCACTATCTATGCTGAGCGAGGTATAGAGCACCAGTTGTCTTCTTCAAGAGCCCCCCTAGCAAAATGGTGTTGTAGGAAGGAAGAATAGGACAATAGTGTAGATAGCTAGCATTATGTTGGATGAGCATAGCACTCCTAGGAGGTGTTGGACAGAGGTAGTTTCCACCACTTATTATGTGTCCACAGGGTGTTCTTGAGATCATCCTTCGACAAGACATCTTATGAGTTGAGATTCGGTTGTAGGCTTAGCGTTTCTCATTTTAAGATCTTTGGTTGTAAGTGCTTCATTATAAAATATGACAATTCAGATAAATTTGAATCAAGATCCTCAGATGGCATATTTCTTGGATGTACTACTCATAGTCATGGCTATCATGCCTTAAATTTGGATATTAACAAAATCTTGGAGACTTGTGAAATTATTTTTCATCAGGCTAGTCCTAGTACTAGACTCGAAGTGTATGTATACAGGTATATTGTGATCAGTAGAGTGTCTTCATCAATGATGACCTAACTTGGAGGGTGATGATCCAATTTCTCCTCTTATTGCTCCTAACTTGAATAGAGAGCCCGCTTCCACAACTTCAGCTTTAGTTGAGCAGTCTCCTCCCACCTTTATAGGCACTTCGAGTGGCTCAACTCTTACCTCTATAGCCTATGAGGTACAGGCCATGTCTATACCAGGACAACCACTTCATATTTAGCAATGACACCCTCTGGAGCAGATGATTGGAGATCTTCATGGGCGAGTTACTCGCTCCAAGTTTAACTCTTCATATTCTTCTTTTCTTGCATCTTTTGAGCCCCTAGATGTCACCCATGCATTATCTTATGCTTCTTGGGTCAATGCCATTCAAGAAGAGCTTGAGAACTTTGAAAGAAACAAGGTTTGGTCCTTAGTTGAACCCTCTCATGGTCATAATGTCATAGGAACAAAGTGGCTATTAAAAAAAGCAAATTGAGGATGGTTAGTGGTTTGCAACAAGGCTAGACTTGTAGCTTGGGGTTTCTCCCAGTTAGAGGGCTTAGACATTGAGGAGACCTCTACACCTATTACTAGATTAGAAGCCATTCACATTTACTAGCATTTGTTGCTTCTAAGGGCTTTAAGTTGTTTTAAATGGATGACAAGAGTGCTTTCCTTAATAGTTTTATAGAAAAAGAGGTTTGTATCAAGCAACCACCTCGATTTGAAAATCCTAGATTCCCATACCGTGTCTTTAAGCTCTCCAAAGCCTTATATGGATTAAAGCAAGCAACTAGAGCTTGGTATGATAGGCTTATGAGTTTCTTTCGTAAAAAAGACTTGAAAATAGGAATAGTAGATAAAACCATGTTCGTTCTCAGGCATGGCAGTGATTTTCTTCTTATTCAGATATATGGGGATGACATAATTTTTAGTGGCTCCTCTCATGCTTTGTTGTCTAGATTTTAGATACAATGAGCAAAGAATTCAAGATGAGTATGATGGGTGAGCTAGGGTTCTTCCTCGTTTTTCAAATCAAGCATTCAAAGAAATGTACTTTCATCCATCAAAGCAAGTACACCAAGGACATTCTTCGGTACTTCAACATGGGAAGCAAAAAGCGCGTCACTACTCCCATGGCTAGTTTCACAATTCTGGATCCTGATGAGGATGGAGAGCCAGCAGACTAGAAGGAGTACCATGGCATAATTGGCTCCCTCCTTTATCTCACCACTTTTGAGGCCTAACATACACTTTGCTACGTGTCTATGAGCACGATTTCAGGCTTCGCCTCGTGTCTCTCATTTTCAAGCAGTGTGTCATATCTTTAGTTATCTTCAAGCAACTCTTGACTTTGGATTTTGCTATTCTTTGGCTTTCTCACTCTCTCTTCGAGCACTTGTCACTTCTTAGGCATATCTCTTCACTACTATAAAAAGGGTCATCACAGACGGTTTGGAACTGTTATCACAGATGGTTTTCTGAACCGTCTAAATTTATGGGTTAGTGATAATCAGAGGTTATCACAGATGGTTTATAACCGTCTGTGATAAATACAACGTAGATGATTTGTAACTAGAATCATCTGTGATACTCTAACATCACAGATAGCTCGAAGTAAAAACCGTTTGTGATACTCTAACATCATAGATGGTTCTAACTACCAACCATCTATGATGGGTGAGTATCACAGATGGTTTTAATATAGAACCATCTATGATAGTCCTTCATAGAAAGTTTATGTCACAAAATTGTCTACGATAGTTCATATTATACCTAATTTTTTTTGTTTTTTGGCTAGCCTCAAAAAATGTTAGCTATACCCTTTGAAAACAAGCAAATATAGCAGCAAACACAACAACACATTCCATTAGAATCCACCATTACAATATCACAAGATAATGAGCAGGTTACCCATCTAACACAGCAAGAACATGGCAAGAACACATCTCCTAATCCTATGAACCCAACTCTTAAACATGGCAAGAACACATCTCCTAATCCTACAAACCCAACTCTTAAACATGGTAAGAACACATCTCCTAATACTACGAACCCAACTCTTAAACATGGTAAGAACACATCTCTTAATCCTACGAACCCATGGAAAAAACATAGAAGAGGGAGAGATCCTAGCAGCACATGAGTTGAATGTCCTTGGTAGCTAGCTGCTTCTATGATGCCTTGCAGTGAAGGAGAGACGGCGGTAGCATCACCTTTGTGTCATGATGGTGACACTGCACAAGACACTCTTACAACACTTACAACAAGAGTGTGTTGTGCAGTGGACTGTGGTGTCACAACAGAGGCGCTAGCTCATGGCGGTAGTTGGCGTCGTTGAGGAACAAGCTAGGAGTGGATGAACTAGCTAGCTAGGAGCAGCCAGTAGAACTCACGCATCTTGGAGTGAAAGGGAGAGGGGAGTAATTAATAAGGGGTGAGAGGTGGGAGGAATCGGTGTCTACCGTTCGATGTGGAGAGAATGGACAGGTGAGATCAGAATCCTAGGGGAGATGTCATGGATCGATGTCGTGGCTTTATCAGAGATGGTTTGTTATATGAACCGTCTGTGATAATGCACATATCATAGATGGTTCTTATAAATAAACTTCTATGAATTATCACAGATGGCTATTAATATGAATCATTTGTGATGTCTTGCATTATCACAGATAGTTTATACTAACAACCATCTGTGATATTTTCACAAATGGTTATTAATTAGAATCGTTTGTGGTGTCTTGCTTTATCATAGATAGTTCGTATAAATAACTGTATGTGAAAATATCACAAACGGTTGTTAGTATAAATTGTCTATAATAATTGTCTGTGATGTAGCCGTCCAGTATAGCCTCTTTTGTATTAGTGCTTGTCTCATGGTCATCTAGGAAGCAATCTTCTATTGCATAAATCACTGCTGAGGTGGAGTACATAGCTGCCGTTAGTAGTTGCTCTTAGATTGTCTAGATCTTGTCTACTCTGTGGAACTATAGGTTAGTTTTGGATAGTGTTCCACTCGTGTGCGATAACACTAATGTCATTAATATAGCCAGAAACTCAGTGCAACATTCGAGGACCAAGCACATAGAAAATAGGTACCACTTCCTTAGGGACCTTATTGAGAAGGGTGATATTGTCCTCCAGATTGTAGAGTCTTAGCACCAAGTCACATATATCTTCACCAAGGCTCTCAACTCTTCTTATTTTGCTTCTTTGAGGGGTAAGCTAGGGTTTTTTTATTCTTTCAGCCTAATTTAAGGGGAAGTTTGGCTCTTTTGCATTCATTGTATCATATTTCATATTTAAATTTTAGCAACTTGCATTGTAAGATATTAATGGAGCTTTGATTATTATCCCTATTTGACATGATATTTTTGCTATTACAATTTGCCTTGTCTTGTGCCAATTTTGCTAGATTCATCATGTCTCTTTTTGTGTAGCTTAGCTTTTGTTATGCTAGCTTGTTTAAATTTGAAAACTTGAACTAAAATATGTCAATATTAGATCTTATGACTAGTTTTACTTTAATTAACCTTTTATGATTAATGCCATGTCAAATAGTCAATGTTGAATCTAGAATTTAAATTGAGATTTAGATTGAGCTATGTTAATTCATTGTTGAAGTATAAGTTGACTTCTCCCAGGCTTTTGTGGCTATGGTCTGGTATTGCTTACGGACTCAGGAGTAGCTCTTTGTTCTTGAACAAGGCAACAAAATAAAAAATGATCTCTTTTATAAGTGAAAAAACTGATTTCACCAATCCCTTCACATGAGATGGCTTGCCAATGCACTAGGCATAAACTCAGAGAGAGTTTTGGATGACTAAGACCATACTTTTAAGCTGATTGCTTGCTTGCTTGGGGTGGTCGATAAAGACTTGAGATCTAACACATGGCTCATTAAAAGTGAAGAAAATAAATAATTATAAAAAATAGTTGAAACTTAGGATACAGCTGTGGATGGCTTTTAGTCCAAGACTTGTTTTACTAAGATAAGACCAAAATGTATTTCAAAAGTGCTAATTGTGCTCAAATCCAAGTGTTTAAGCAAAATGATTCAATATTGCACTTGTAGCACTCTAAAATAATTCAATTATAGTTTTTATGGTTATATTTAGTTTATTGGCATGACTTCGCTTATTTTGGGATGCCTTTGGCTAAACTAAGAATTTGAGCAACTTGGTATACTACGAAATCCATTTAATTTCAGATTTTTACTCAATTGGCCTAGCTTTGCTATATATGAATTGCCATAATCTAGATAACTACATCACATAATATGACCTGGTGTAATTCTTATAGAGTCACTTTGGATAATTTTTATAGCTCCTTATCAAGCTAAAAATGAATAAAGTGTAGCCACTTCATGCCATTACATGCTCTTTCTTCTTTCGTACGTGAATCTTGATGAATCCATTGTCAAAGGGGGAGAAGATTGGTAAAAATGCAAAAATTAAAGTTTTTGTGCTATTTCTTGCTAAGTTGGAGCTTGTGTGCTTTGCTGTGATTTTCTTGATCATTTTGATCTCTTCTCACCATGACCAAGGTCAAATAGAATAATTATTCTTTCATATGGACCTACAGTGAGATTTCCAAATTTCTTTGGCAGAGTTAAAGCATTTTTGTGGAAAACTTGTTCTGTCTAGATGTTTTGAGCATTTTGAGCATCCTTTTGTAAAATTTCCTTCCATTTCTAAAATCAACACAATTTTGCATTTTTGGAGAAGTTGCTAATGTATTCATCAAGGAGGAGATTGAGAGACCATGTGAAAAGGTCAAGGAAAATTTGTGATGAATTACTGTCAATTCGTGTTGAGTTGAAATTCAAATTTGTGAAAGATTTAGATTTTCAGTCTGCTAGTTTTAGTCCCTAGCAGTCGGCCCTGCGTATTGGTCAGACCGGCCATGCTTGGTGGTTAGATTGGCTAATCTCTGATTTTTAGCTGTGAGTTCTAAAATTTGGGAATTTGATCGTGGATTAGATCAATTGGTTCTAGGTCAATGCATTCATGTTGCATGAAACATATTTAAGCTAACGTGAGCCAAGTTGTAAAGAACTTGTGCTGAAAACTATGTCTTGGTCTTTTGATGTGCTCATAAGCTTAGAGTCAACTATGATCAACGGTGAGGATCAAGACTATGCTCATAAAGGAGCTGAGGTCCAGAATGATCAAGCATGTTGGGTGAGATGGTTGAGCTCAAGCATGGCACGAGGAAGGCAACAAATGTTCAAGAGAAGGTTTGAGTGATGGGTTGCACCAAGTGGCTTGGTCGGTCTAAGTGAGGCATGATCCAATGGGAACCGAAGTTGGAGAGACTTACCGATGCATGGCAAGCAATTGGTGCATGGACACGTGGCAAGCTTGGCGATTGCTTGCAAGGGAAAGGGAAGACCATTTCAAGGCGAGAGTATTTTGGTAGTTAGCCAAATGCCAGAAATTTCGCTGGATCAAAATCGCAGCACTTAGAAAAGTGGTTTAGGTCAAGGAGATGCTGAAGAGATCAAGTGGATCAAAGCTTATGACTTAGCAGGTTCGGGCTCATATGCTTTGAAAAGCGTGCATGAGTTGAGTGTGAGTATAAAACCTGTGTTTTGTTGGGTTACTATTTTTCCAATTGTGCTAATGGATAGTATCCATTAGGATTAAATGTGGGTTGATTGATCCATCTACTTAATGGGTTAGAGATGGAAGCTTGTAAGCCGACCCACCCAACCATTTCATTTTTGAGTTCTGGGGTTAAAGTTTGAGAGAGAAGAGTGAGTGTTATGGTGTGCTCTCTTCTTCTTATGAAGTGGCTGTAAAACCTTAATCTTCAAGTAGCAATTTATCAATTTTGTTCTTCTCTCATGAAGCATTCTTATCTTGGTTGATTTGCTCTTGTTCTTGTTAGTTATTTAAATCTTTTCTCCCCTTCTTGATCTTGTTGTATGCGTGCCAAGGACATGTAAGCGGTGGAGATGCTCATGTAGATCAAATCCACTTCATCTAGGCATTGTGGTTTGCAAGATTTCGATGTTGTCTGATTCATGTTTGATTGGAGCCCTTCTTGAGGTTTCTTGATTCGAGGGTTTTGACTTTTATTTTTTGGGTGGTCCTGCTTGCTGTGATATGTAAGAACTCATCTAGAGATATCTTAGCTGTTCTTAACCTATGAGCAAGTTGTTTATCAAGTTTTTGATATTTGCCCTGTTTTGGTGCAAGCTTACATATTTTTTTAGGAAAGATTAAAACTTTCGCCAAGTTGGATGGAATAGATTTCTTATACCCTTAGCATAGTGTGTGCTAAGTTGTGCCTTATTTTAACATGGATTTTGAAGTTTGCATCAAAAGTAGTTTTGGCCCTGGCTGATGATCTGTAGTGGGAACAGGGAGCGGTCAAACCACTCCTTAGCCCAGTTATACCGCCCGCCGGTCAGACAGGTGGTTTTTGGCTAGTCATATCGCCCACCAGTCAGACCGCTCCTCCAGTGGCAGACAAACCAATTAGGTGTTGAATTTGTGAATTCTCGCTATTTTGGGTTATTATTTGGATTTAGGCTGTCAAATCTGATTTTTGTAGCTCTCGAGCTACTAGAGTTAAAAAAATTTTGGATGCCTAGGGAAAAATTTTGAGAAGGCATCATTCACCCCACTTTTGTTGCTTTTGCTAGTCCTACACTATACTTTACAAAACTGTTCTTTCTAGCTTGATATATTCGCTGAATTTTCTTTGAATAGAAGCTTTAGCAAATTATACCCAAACATATACACCATACACCACACCCGTTCAATTGGTCGGAGGTGTTCGACTGTTTTGAGTTCTCCTTAGCTCAGATTTAAGCTTCTATTCCTCTGAATATAATTGGGGATAGACTATTGCACAGGCGACTGAAATCTTTTTATCTTTCAGTCACCTAAAGTTGCACTTTGAATCAACTGAAATTGCACATATTTTTTTTGGAGGGGGGCTGCAATTTTAGTTGATTGAGAGTGCAATTTCAGGTCACCTGAAGTTGCACTCTGAATCACCTAAAGTTGCAGCTGTTTTTTTAGAGGGCTGCAATTTTAGTTATTGAGAGTGCAATTTCAGGTGACTGAAACGTAAAAAAATTTCAGTCGCCTGTGCAATAGCAAAACTGATATAATTGATACCTAGTCGTACCAGGTATCACATGTTCTTCACACCCGCTGCTAGCTTGCAGCTGCTGCTTCATCAATTATGGACATCTGCCCTGTGGTCCGACACCACAGCAAACGGACAGCCACAAAGAACCGACGAATCTCGCATAAGCGTCCTTCCTGACTTGGTCCAAAAGTCTTGGCGAGGCAGTGTAACTATAATGAATGTAAAGTACGTAGCAGCTTCATTGCTCGTTCAGTGTCGATCTTTCCCTGTCGTGAAACTGGCGACAAAGATCTCCTCGTACTGTACAACATTCAAGAGCAAGGATAAGGCAGCCATGCATGCATTGCGTATATTTGCGGTGCCTTCTTGCAGAAGAGCAAGGATAAGGCAGCCATTGCATGCATTGCAGTAAGGACGTTTATTGCAGAAGAGAAAATAGTGTGGAAGATGCGAGCCGGCGGTTGGCACGCAGTGCAGCAGGCGCTGGCGGCGGAGGCAGCGGCCGCAGTGAGGCAGGGCGTGGGCCTGGCGCGGCGGCAGCGTCACGCGAAGGTGAGCCCGCTCCACGTCGCCAGTGCTCTGCTGTCCGCCGGTGCCGGCCTCCTCCGCGCTGCCTGCCTCTGGTCCCGCTCCCACCCGCTCCAGTGCGAGGCGCTCGAGCTCTGCTTCGTGGTCGCGCTCGACCGCCTGCCGGCCTCCGACGTGTTCCACCGAGGCAGCTATGTGCCGGCAGTGTCGAACGCGCTCGTTGCCGCGGTCAAGCGTGCCAAGACGCGCCTACACCGCCGCGGCTCCATGGAGCAGCTCGACGTCAAGGTCGGGCTCGAGCAGCTCGTCATCTCTATACTCGACGATCCGGGCGTCAGCCGCGTCATGCACGAGGCCGGCTTCTTGAGCTGGCAGGTCAAGGCCGACGTCGTGAAGGCCGTCTCATTGGATCACCCAGACACAACAGTAGGCAGCAAAAACTCACCAGGTAATAATTACTCTGCGATGCTCAAAGAGTCCACAGCCCAGGCCGACGACGACGCCATGCGCGTCCTAGACTGCATCGCGAGCCGGAGGAAGCGGTGCGTGGTGGACGTCGGCGAGAGCGCGGAGGGAATGGTGATTAAAGCGATGGACAAGGTGAGCGAAGGAGAGCTGCAGAACCATCACGTGCGGGATAGCAGCGTCGCATTAAGCCTCCGCTGCGACAGGTATATTAGGGTTGGTCCTGCGCTTTGCTGCGGGTGAATAAGGGATAGACTATTGCACAGGCGACTGAATTTTTTTATCTTTCAGTCACCTAAAGTTGCACTTTGAATCACCTGAAGTTGCATATATTTTTTTTGGAGGGGGGCTGCAATTTTAGTTGATTGAGAGTGCAATTTCAGGTCACCTGAAGTTGCACTCTGAATCACCTAAAGTTGCAGTTGTTTTTTTTGGAGGGGGCTGCAATTTTAGTTCATTGAGAGTGCAATTTCAATTTCAGGTGACTGAAATATAAAAAAATTTCAGTCGCCTGTGCAATAGCAAAACTGTTTAAATAATTGAAGCATGATACCTCTGTGGTTCATCCAAATATAGGTCAACCGCGCATATGATTATTATAGTACGTTTTGGAGAGAGGCAATTATCTTGCTATATATTTTATGTTTTTTTGCTTTCATGTTCTCAATTATCTCATATATATATATATATATATATATATATATATATATATATATATATATATATATATATATATATATATATATAGGACGAGTGTTTCATGCACCATGGTGCCTAGGCACCAATATCAATACCCGTTGATTTGCTTCGAGATTCGCAACGTTTGATGTGGGTATCTTCATATACCCATAAAAAAGTATATTTGAGATGTCAAACTCCGAAAAAATTTAAATTTAACTTCAGTTTAATTAGTTTGAACTATTTTTATGGTATATACTCACTGTAGTTGCATTGAACTCAAAAGTAGTTCAAACTAGTTTGAACTGAGTTCAAAACTAACTTACCATAAATATATCAAGGGTATAAAACATTTTCATACCCAAACTCAAAAAAATTATCAATCATACACGTGTATCGAATGTTGGTGCCTAGGCACCATGGTGCATTATGTAATTTTATATATATATATATATATATATATATATATATATATATATATATATATATATATATATATATATATATATATATATATATATATATATATATATATATATATATATATATATATATATATATTCCAAAATGTTGTTGTGGTGTAATGCGCACATGCCAAATCAAACAGCTTGTAGAATTTTTGATGATGTTCGTATATGATTGTCTCTCTCTTTGTAATCTCTCTCGTGAACAGTCAAAATTCAAAAATCATAAGTAAAGTCATAAGCCATAGTTCAAAAGAATCCACCCTTTGACTAACACCTATCTAGTTATGTTAACGGTATGCATGCTTGTTTGTTCTTGCAGTGAGGGCCAAGCAAGACCAAGAACGGGGTGGTCGGCCTTTGTCGGCGGCGCAGCAGCGAACTACTCGGAGGCATTCACGGGGACGGCAAGCCTACCGCCACCGCTGCGCCGCTTACAGGATCCAGTCCCCACACCGGTAAGCTGTGGCACCACTGCAGGTTTTACGCATATATAGATAACATGCATGCTGTTCCGGCACCACTGCATGCATTCTGTCTCGTTTCAATGATAGAGAAAAGTGTGTCAACACAAATGGGGGTAGCAGCTCGTTCCTTTACAAAGTTGCTTTGTCTTACTAAAGATCTCCATCTGTGCAGCTGCGATATGATATGTGCAACATGCGGAACTCCTCCCCGGCGGCGGCTTCTTTCTTCGCTGGCTTTACCCACTACGGCCACTCCAAGCCACGGCAACCGTGGCCGCCGAACCACGGACTTCATGACCATCCGGTGTTCAAGGCAAATTGTGATCAGCGATCGTATGCAAATCATAATCGTTTGAAATCTAACACAGTGTGTAAATCATCGGACGGTGCAGCGGAAGCTGCTTGCCGCCAGCCAAGGTTCTCGGAGCTCACCGCGGATAATCTCAAGGTTCTATGCAACGCACTCGAGAATTGCACCCCGTGGCACAAGGACATCGTTCCAGACATAGCCATCACCGTGCTCCAATGCCGGTCTGGCATAACTAGGAGGCGAGGGAAGCTTAGCTCGGCGACTTGGTTGCTCTTCCAGGGAAGGGATAGTGGTAGCATGAAGGCAGTGGCTCAAGAGCTCGCAAAGCTCGTCTTTGGGTCACTCAACCAGGTTAACTCTTCCAACTTCATCGTCGAGCTTGGCTTCGTAGAGAGGTTATACGAAGTGATATGCGAAAACCCTCGTCGTGTTATGATGATCGAAAATGTTGAACACTTGGATTATGACTCAGAAATCAGCATCAAGAATGCGATTGCAAATGGAAGAATGAGGGGTTGCAATGGTGACGAGGTCAGTTTGGAGGATGCCATTATAGTGTTATGCTGTGAAACGTTTGATTCGAAGCCTAGGGCTGTCTGTCCTGGGGTGAAGCACATGGTAAGTAGCCATGGTAACAAGAGCAAGGAGGAAGAAGGCATAGAGGGGGAAGCGATGAAGCTGCCTTGTTTTAGCTTGGATTTGAATTCTTGCGCTGAGGATACTAGAGAAGAGGAGGAAGAGAGTTCACTTAGTGATGCTGGGATGCTGAATGCTGTGGATGGTGTTTTCTTCTTCCCACTAATAAATGTAGAATAGGATGTATGACATAAGTGTAAGGCATGCCTTCCATCTTACCAATCAGAATCCCAGCCTAGTTCGGTTGTTGAGTCCTAGTCTGGTTGTATCTTACCTATCGAAGTTGTAGCTAGCCTATCTAGGTCAGTTATTGAGTCCTAGTCCTTGTCGTAGTATGGTTAATTATCAGTTGAAAATGTCCTCTACATGAACTTTTGCATGCCATGTAACTTTTAGTGCTTTCATCCTCCTTAATGTGTGATGACATGTGATATCTGAGAAACTTCAATATAGGTAATGGTATCTCCAAGACATTTTGTGATGACCCGTATCATTATCATTAGAGCATGACACTGGTCTACGGATTATTATTCCATAAGAATATTGTCTTATCGAATAATAAGCAATACCAGAGTTTGCGTAGCAGAACAATAATTAGAGACATGACAGTATTACAATAACTAGCCATGCAGAGCTAAAGTCTTTAATAGACTATTCACTCACTAACATCATACATCGAACACTGATACAAAAGTTCTGCCCTATGCCCTAATTATACAATTATTGGATAACAAATGAAGATGCAGATTATTTATACTCTATTCTCTAAGACGGGGCACTACAGGACGCCTACTCATCCCAACTGTCGAATAGGGCGTCCATCTTCCCTTGATCCTCAATATGATCACCCTCGTGTCACACGTCATCCTCTGGGCCTGTAAACTCTATGCCTAACCCAAGGTAATCCCTGGCTAGAATGTGTTGTGCCGAGTTAGAGTACAGAATGTGTTCCCTAGTTCCGTTATTATATCTCCACTTGATTATAAATAGTCATTGGTTGGGGATAGTCTACCCCTCACCCGACACTCCACGGTGCTAAATATAGGAGCTAGGCTCACCACTTTTGAGCTCTATATCAGTTCTAGGTTCGCCTGTTTGGATCCAGCACTTCTAGGTCTACACCAGTTCTAGTACCTTCCAAACCACCTATTTATACTACATACCCTCATGGAGAATATAACAACGTTGTTGGGTAACATTTCCCATTTGTCGAAACGAGGCAATGGTTGATACTAAAAATATAGCTCCATACCTGAGTGAAAGTTGCTTAGTCCTTATATTATAACCATATGTAGAGGGTTCTAAACTTGCCCATTATCTGCCTGACAAAGGTACCCTCTACCCTCCAATTATACCTAACTTACAGTTCAACTCCTATTATACATAACTTACAGTCCAACTGCTCATTCAGTTGGATATGTACTCCTATAAGCCTTTTTCTTTTCTCCTCTAACCACCATTTCTTTGAAAAGTCATTTTAATGTAGCAGCTAATAACGTATAATGTAAAAGTAATTTTTCTTAAGTAACATAAACTACTCAAAGTAATCAAAGGCGAGCTTGCCTTGGTTCATGCAGTACGCGTTAGTCTTAATTGCAACTTGTAAAGTTCCCCCTCCTGCCTTGGCTCACCCTCTGCATTACAGAGTGTATTTTATGACTTAAGAAATTTGATTCAATTGAACAATTGTGTCATATTATAGTGTTGAGTCCTTAGTTTAGGCTTATATTTGTATATTAAGATACATTTGATGAGATTTATTCTCCTTGGTTTTAGTTTGACATCAAACATTCCCAAACCACTCTAGCCAAACACTCCGCACATGCATGACTAACCCGGCTAACACATGGCCGGTCCATACACACACACACACACACACCAGCATACGGCCTGTAAACTCTATGCCTAACCCAAGGTGATCCCCAGCCAGAATGTGTGGTGCCATCTTTTCTTTGGTTTATAAAATCCTAAAAAAGAAAAGATGATGTTGAAGGCATATTTTGGCTAGAGTATGCTTTCGTGCTGAGAAAGCGAATTTCCTGTGAACTAAAAGTGGCTTTTTGCATTTTATACATTTTTTTGAATGTTCTTACATGTGGACCATGCATATCTCTCAAGTTTTATATCACATTTTATTTGTTAAATCACCAAGTGGGTCCCATACATCAATGACACATATTTTAAATCTCAGTTTAATTAAAAATACTTAACAAATTTCTGCTAGACCCACCTATCATTGATTGATTACATTTAAACCTATCATTAGCGCTAACTAATTTCTCTTACATGTGGGGTCTACTCACCAGCGAGAGAGAAAGAAAGTGAGTGAGGCAGTGAGCCATGGCAGCTCTGGAGAGCTCGCCGACGGCGAGGGAGGAGACGGTGTGGTCCAAGGATGGGCAAAATGGAACAAAGGGACTACGGCGAAATCTTAGGAGGTGGAAGCAATGCTCGAGGAGCTCCAGTGCGGCGGTGCAATGGTGAGGAGTAGCAGTGGCGCTCGATGCTGTGATGGAGTTGGCACAAGGAGGAGAGGGAGTGGCAAATGAGTGCACGGATAGTTTGGGAATGTCATTGCGATGCTGACGGTGGTGGCACAGAGACCTATGGTCACCGAAGCAAGTGACACGATGGTGTTAGGTGACAGACCAAGGGTTGGCCACGGCAACAACTAGGAAGGCTACGACCATAGGCTAAAATAACCAGCACACGAGCACCAGGGGGTCTTAGTGGTTCTCACTGAGGGGTCATCAGGGGCTAAGGTGATCAGATACGGCTCATCAGTGGTGAGCAGCGATGGTAGAGAGGAGGCTCTCAGTGTCGGCATTCCTCAATGACGAAGAGGAAACAAAGGAGCGTGCATTAGCTACCTAGGAACATTTATGTCCAACCACTATTTTAGATGGAGGTGTTTCAAGCATAATATCACTATAAAGAATGTAGCTATTGAAGTTGAGGGTACAACTTTTTGCTTAAAAATGAAACCCATTTCCCTAAAAAAGATCAAGCACTATGAAAGATAAAGTGCTGCAATAAGTAACATAACATAACAGTTTGATCTAGTTTAGTATCAAGGTAGTTTCATTTTGAAAAGCGGATTTTCCATTCAAAATCTCATCATCATCTTTGTTAAAGTATGGAATTCTCAACCAAAGCTACAGAACTCATGACACTATTAGAAAGTAGAATGACCAACTTTTACATGAATTTTCAAGTAGATGAGATCGGTCGAGTGGTCTCAATTGGAGATAGGATTGAATGTGTTTATGGATTGAACAAGATTCAAGCTAGAGAAATGGTAGAATTTGCCACTAGTGTGAAAGGAATAGCCTTGAATCTTGAGAATAAGAATGTAGGTATTATTGTCTTTGGTAGTGATGCTGCTATTAAATAAGGAGATCTTGTCAAGCGCATTGGATGTATTATGGATGTTCCTGTGGGAAAGCCCATGTTAGGCCATGTGGTCGATGCCTTGGGGGTACCTATTGATGGAAAAGGGGCTCTAAGCGATCACGAATGAAGACATGTTGAAGTGAAAGCCCCAGGGATCATTGAACGTACATATGTGCACGAACCCATCAAACAGGCTTAAAAGCAATGGATAGTCTAGTTCCTATAGGCCATGGTCAACAAGAACTTAAAATCGAGGACAGAGAAACTAGAAAAACTGCAATAGCTATTGATACTATATTAAACCAAAAGCAAATGAACTCAAGGGGCACAAATGAGAGTGAGACGTTGTATCAAATTTTATTTCAACTCAAAAAACAAGTCTCTATTGCCTAAAAGAGACGTGCAAGGGTCCTGAACGATACAACCACTACTACTTTATCGATATTTAGTTTATTGGGTACATCATGCGCCAACAAAAGCCCTTGAGTTGATTTGCTCAATTTACCTACTAATATAGGGGGAGGATGAAAGATCAAGCTCCGATTAAATTGATTAATGGGGAGATTGAAAGATCAAGACCCGATTAAATTGGTTTTGGTGTTAATGACAAATACCATTATGAGATGTTGATATTAATGACAAATTCTTTTATAATGTTTTGGTGATAATGACAAATGCATATATGAGACTAATATGTTTGTTTGAGTTTATTTATACTTAGTCTCAATTGGATGAAAAGGTGAAATCCAAGAGGTATGCATTCGAAATCACTTTCTCATTTACAAATGCATTCCTTAGATCCAAAATATAGATTGAACTCCTCAAATAGTTCAAATGAATATGTGCATATGTCTTTCTTTATATACACTTGTATGCACATATTTAGGGGGAGCACTCTCTATAGTTTGGAGTTTCATGAGTATTGATCCATGCTTCTTTTAATATGCATATTTAGGATCATTACTTTGAAATACATTCTTGAGTATATATAGCTTGTGTAGTATATATATACTCATGTGCAATCGGGTTGTCATTTAACCTCTCCATTATGTGTTAATGGTTGAATGATTAATGACAACCGGATAAGTAAGCTTTGTTTAAAGCTTATCTTAGAGTATACAATTGTTGTGTACAAGTAGTATACTCGCAAATCAATTTTTATATCTCATTATTTGTTGAGATTGTCATGAATTACCGAAAAG
The DNA here is from genome assembly GCA_017311315.1 of Dendrocalamus latiflorus. Taxonomy (NCBI): domain Eukaryota; kingdom Viridiplantae; phylum Streptophyta; class Magnoliopsida; order Poales; family Poaceae; genus Dendrocalamus; species Dendrocalamus latiflorus. Next base: position 29,479,674 of record CM029657.1, read on the forward strand.
GGAATATTGTTGAATATAGTCCCTCCATTATGTGTTAATGGTGAAGTTTGGTAATTGATGACAATTGTTTTGTGGACTAACATTTTTCATGAGTTGGATGAATAGGTTATGTTCCACAAATAAGGATGGCTTGGGATGACTTCATGTGTTGAAGATCGTTAAGTCAAGATTGAGAAGAAGATGGATTCATGTATTGAAAGCCATCAAGAAGAAGATGTGTCATGAGTTGATGCATGATTCAAGTGGAGATGATCATGTGTTGATCATCAAGTCAAGAAAGACCATCATGTGTTGATGGAGTTGATGAGAAAGATGCATCATGAGTTGATGCATATCGAGAAGATGACCCAAGGCAAAGGTATGTCTAGCTAGGGCTAAGGATGTGTTCCTAGTCTTTTACCGGTCTTGGTGTTTGGTTGGAAGATCGGATTACTGTAGGTTGTCGTACTATTAAGAGGGGTCATGTCTAGTAGTTTGAGTCTCATCATGTGTTGATAGCTCAAACCTCACTTGCTTTAGCTCATCTTGACATGATGCCATTATTTGCGAATGTGTTTTGCAAATAGTTGAGGCTCATGCATCTAATCCTTGTAACATGTGACTATACTTTGCAAATGTGTTTTGCAAAAGGTTGAAGTTCATGTATTTAATCCTTGTAGCATGATCTAAGTTTGCAAATGTGTTTTGCAAAAGTTGGAGATCATGCATTATCCCTTGGCATGGTCTAAAATTGTTTGTTGCTATTTCCTTGGACTTAGACCATGGTAGTGACTCTTGGATGTCTTGTGATTTTTTGCATTGATCTAATGTGTTTGAGGTCATGCAAATATATGGGTTGTGTAGCACTCTGAATAAGCTTTCCATAGAGTCCAAGATCACTCAATTCCGACATCGGAGTCAAAAGTTATGGCCGTTTTTCCGAGTGTCTCCTGTGCTGAAAAACTGGAAACGGAAGTACCGCAATTTGTACTGCGATAGTTCCGCAAAAATCGGAAGTACCGGATTTTTAACTGCGGTAGTTTCGATTTTTGCGGTAGTTCCAATTTTCGAGCGGAACGTTTTTTCCAAAGAGCGACTTTTTGAATGACTTGGCCTCGGGAAAATCGGAAGTACCGCAATTTGAACTGCGGTAGTTCCGATTTCGCTGAGAAACGGCTAGTTTTCTGACCGTTGGCGAGGAAATCGGAAGTACCGCAATTTGTA